>OY748316.1:10455404-10457634 GCA_963556515.1 Nudaria mundana | reverse complement strand
ATCCCCACCCCCACCCCACCCCACCCCACCCCACCCCACCCCCACCCCACCCCACCCCACCCACCCCACCCCACCCCACCCCACCCCCACCCCACCCCACCCCACCCCACCCCACCCCACCCCACCCCACCCCACCCCACCCCACCCCACCCCACCCCACCCCACCCCACCCCACCCCACCCCACCCACCCCACCCACCCCACCCTCCCACCCCACCCCACCCCACCCCACCCCACCCCACCCCACCCCACCCCACCCCACCCCCACCCCACCCCACCCCACCCCACCCACCCCACCCTCCCCACACCACCCCACCCCACCCACCCCACCCCACCCCACCCCACCCCACCACCCCACCCACCCCTCCCCACCCCACCCACCCCACCCCCCTCCCCACCCCACCCCACCCCACCCCACCCCTCACCCCACCCCACTACCCACCCACCCCACCCCACCCCACCCCACCCACCCACCCTACCCCTCCCCCCACCTCACCCACCCCACCCCTCCCCACCCACCCACCCCACCCTCCCCACCCCTCTCCCACCCACCCACCCCACCCACCCACACCAACCCACCCCACCCCACCCCAACCACCATACCCTCACCACCCTCCACCCAACCCCTCCCCCCCCACCACCCTACCACCCCTAACCCTACCCAACCTCCCCAACCCTACCCCACCCCACCCTCCCCTACCCTCCCCACCCCTCCCCAACCTACACCCTACCCCTAACCACCCCACCCCACCCCAACCCACCCACCCCACACCCAACCCCCACCTAGCCCTCCACCCTAACCTCCCAAACCACCCCTACCCTCCCCCCCTAACCTACCCTACCCTCCCAACCCAACCCTCACTACACCTACCCTCACCACACCTACCAAACCAACCCACCCTACCCACCAAACCTACCTAACCTACACCTAACCTAACCTAACCTAACCTCACCCTCCCCTAACCTAACCTCCAACCTAACCTCACCCAACCCAACCTAACCAACCTACCCTAACCTACCCTACCCACCTACCCTACCTAACCTCACCTCAACCTCACCTAACCTACCCAAACCTAACCTAACCTACCCTAACCAACCCACCCTAACCTCACCCTACCCCTAACCACCCACCCTAACCACCCCAACCCACCCTACCCTACCCTACCCCTAACCTAACCACAACCTCACCCCACCCTACCTAACCTAACCTAACCTAACCTACCTACCTACCCTACCCTACCTAACCTCACCTCACCTAACCACCCTAACCTACCACCTAACCTAACCTAACCTCACCTCACCTACCTACCTCCACCTACCCTACCTCCCTCAACCTACCTAACCTCACTCCACCTCACCCTAACCCAACCTAACCACACCTAACCTAACCTAACCTAACCTAACCTAACCTAACCTAACCTAACCTACCTAACCAAACCTAACCTAACTCACCCTAACCTACCAAACCTCACCTCCCTAACCTAACCTAACCTAACCCTAACCTAACCTACCCTAACCAACCACCTAACCAACCTAACCTAACCTAACCACCTAACCTAACCTAACCTACCTAACCTACCTAACCTACCCTAACACCTAACCTAACCTCACCTAACCTAACCTAACCTAACCTACCCCTAACCTAACCTAACCTAACCTACCCTACACCTAACCTAACCTACCCTAACCTAACCTACCACCTAACCTAACCTAACCTAACCTACCTACAACCCACCCTCCCCACCCCTCCCACCAACCAACCTCCACCCCACCCCACCCTCACCCCACCTCACCTACCTAACCACCACCTCCCTAACCTCCCAAACCCACCCTCCCACCCAACCTACACCCTCACCAACCTAACCCAACCCTACCTAACCTAACCCCTAACCTACCCTAACCTAACCTAACCTAACCTAACCAAACCTCACCTAACCTAACCTAACCTAACCTACCTACCTAACCTAACCTAACCTAACCTAACCTAACCTAACCTAACCTAACCTAACCTAACCTAACCTAACTAACCTAACCTAACCTAACCTACCTAACCTAACCTAACCTAAACCTAAACCTAACCTAACCTAACCTAACCTACCTAACCTAACCTAACCTAACCTAACCTAACCTAACCTAACCTAACCTAACCTAACCTAACCTAACCTAACCTAACCTAACCTAACCTAACCTAACCTAACCTAACCTAACCTAACCTACCTAACCTAACCTAA
>OY748316.1:10440404-10450404 GCA_963556515.1 Nudaria mundana | reverse complement strand
TAATCAAACGGCAAAATAAAAATTAAGTTTAGGAATATTATTAAAGATAAGATTTAGAAAGCATAAGAAATAAATCATGTAACTACTGTAACTATATAATAACGTAATTTAGAATGTCTAAGGCAAAAACAGAACAAATTGTTGAAAATTTTCTTAGAAATAAGGAAAAACTGTAAAATTTTGTAATTGCTATAATAAAGAAACAAAGCGGCGCAAAACCCTAACAATCCCCCCACACAAAAGAGTGAAAGGTAGTATGAAAGTGCGAGAAGAATAAAAGAGAAATGGAATGTTACTAGAGAATAAGAATGAAAGATGATTGAAATAAATACAAAACGACGTATTTGCGGGTGGCGCCACGGGGTGTGCGGCGCCGTGCGCTGGTTAATCACCATTTCCAGTGCATGGCGTCCGCGCGCCCCGTGGCGTGGCCGGCAAATACGGGTGTAAGGGTAGTTAATTTGAAAAGAGCCCTGAGAGGGCTATCGATAGTCATAGGTAGTCTAGGCTAGATATACAATATTGGTGTCGAATAGCTCTGCCATGGGTAGAGGTGCGCAAAAAAAAAAAAAAAAAAAAAAAAAAAAAAAAAAAAAAAAAAAACCTAACCTAACCTAACCTAACCTAACCTAACCTAACCTAACCTAACCTAACTAACCTAACCTAACCTAACCTAACCTAACCTAACCTAACCTAACCTAACCTAACCTAACCTAACCTAACCTAACCTAACCTAACCTAACCTAACCTAACCTAACCTAACCTAACCTAACCTAACCTAACCTAACCTAACCTAACCTAACCTAACCTAACCTAACCTAAACCTAACCTAACCTAACCTAACCTAACCTAACCTAACCTAACCTAACCTAACCTAACCTAACCTAACCTAACCTAACCTAACCTAACCTAACCTAACCTAACCTAACCTAACCTAACCTAACCTAACCTAACCTAACCTAACCTAACCTAACCTAACCTAACCTAACCTAACCTAACCTAACCTAACCTAACCTAACCTAACCTAACCTAACCTAACCTAACCTAACCTAACCTAACCTAACCTAACCTAACCTAACCTAACCTAACCTAACCTAACCTAACCTAACCTAACCTAACCTAACCTAACCTAACCTAACCTAACCTAACCTAACCTAACCTAACCTAACCTAACCTAACCTAACCTAACCAACCTAACTGTTTGCCACGCTGACCGGATCATTTTCCCACGTGCTCCACAGTTTTAAATTTGTTTTGGTGGGTTTTTCTTAACGTAGAGACCTGACCCGTACGTCAAAAGTTGCGCATTCGCGAGGCGCACACGCCGATAGTTCGCGAGTGAAATTCGCACATCGCCTCGCGAAGTTATAAGTGAAAAACCTAAGTTTTTGGGGTTAGAAATTGTGTTTTCTGCGTGCGCTGCAGTGTGTGTTGCGTGTTTCTTCCGGGACAAAGTGCCTTCGAGTGCGCCCCGCGTGCCCGCATCTGCGGACACCTCTACATTGAGCCGCGAGCACACCGTTCCGGAGAAAATTGAGAACTTTCTCTTTTGCTACGAGCCACGCCCATCCCAATTCTCGTCGGAGAGACTTCAAATTTTGCAGCCTTCAGGAGACCACCCACAGCAACACTTTCCCGTGGAGAGAAAAATTTTAGGACCCATACTCAGTGAGTAATTATTATTAGAAAATCAAAACTTCCAACACATGCCACTCCGGATCTATCAAGACTTCACAACTTTTTCAACTGCTAGTTTTTGCGCGCTCGTTGGAAGAACAGGCTCTGCAAATTTCATCATTTTTGGACAATTCTTTAGTGCTTTTAAAATTAAAAAACTGTAATTTTTAGATTTTTTGTAAATTTTTAGCCAATTTTTTGTATTTTTTGTGTATTATTATTTAACTTTTTAGAACAGTGTTTTCTCCTATTTATAAATTTTTTTGTGTATTTTTAGCTATCTTACTTTTAAAGTTATTCAATTTTAAATGTTTTTTGTTTATAAATTGAGAATAAATAGAAATAATTGAAATTTTATGCCGGAACATTGTTCGGACAGGTATTTATCTGTCCTTGAACCCAAAATCCGGAGTGTCTATCTTCAAAATTCAAAATTTTGGACAAAAGTCCCATTTTTAAATTTTTGGTCCCTTTTTTCTAAATTCAATAACTCCGGATTAAATTCACTTAGGGAAACGCGGTTTTTTGTGTTATAGAGGTCTCAGCACACTTTTTGAGCCTGGGTACTTTTGGTCCCATTTGGTACCAAAATTACTTTTTGTGTTTTGAAGTGCCTAGTTTGGTGGGGGGAGTCCCGCCGGTGCGTTCAGTGAAGACCCGGTGCCTGTGCGACTCTTAGTTCCGGAGTTATTCGCAGTCAAACCCGGACTTTGACAGCCCGGCGGCCATCTTGTTTTTCTCCAACAGGCCATAGCTCCGGAGCCGGGAGGCGTACGGGCAAACCGATTTCACTTTCGGCATCGGTGGGGCCCACTCTACCGGGTTGGGTACCTTTGGGTCCAATTTGGACCCAAAATTTTTCACTCTTGGGAGAGTGCCTAGTTCGACGCAGGAGGTAAGACTGACACCCCACAAAGAAAACCCCGTGCCTCTGCGACCCTTGGTTCGGGAGATACGGCTGGTCAAAGTCCAACTTTGACAGCTGAGCGGCCATCTTGTTTTTCTTAAGACCCCGATATCTCCCGAACTGTTGGTCGTGGAGAGGTGGGATTTTTGGCGTGGTAAGTTTCCGGGGTTATTATTTCGGTCGATAGGGGAAGTGGGGATAGATTCGACAAAGTCTGGGTCCAAATTTTGGTCCCAGAACTTGCCGGAAACTGTCCGGTAGAACGATAGGACTTGTCGGGCCCTTCACGGCGAGCCCTCTCTCGACGAGCTAGGACCACTGGTCTCGGAGATACGCCACTGGGAAAATTTTGGTCCCAGCCGGGACCAAAAATTGGACCAGCCCGTATAGCCGAGCCAAGGGGAGCAGCATAGTCGAGTGAGGTATCGCTGAAACGGGCTCGGGGAGCTCTATCGTTTGGGGGGGTTGTAGAGTCCATCGGACGACTCTACGTAGAGTCGATCCGAACCTGCCGGTTTTTGGGGTTTTTATCCACTCTGGGGTATTACCCATCACAGAGAAAACCTCCTGCCTCCCTCTAGACTAAATATTTACGACTTAGTTTTAAGATTTTACACTTTTTACTCATTTTATTAGCTTTAAGACCTTATTTAATAACTTTAAGACTATATAGCCCTTATTGGCCTAGTTTTAAGACTCGTAGCTGTGCTACTATAGTTTAGACCCAGGAGAGAACAACCTGGTAGACTCCAAAACATTGAACAGGTCTCTATATAGAGACGTTATCACCTAACAGGAGTAGTACATACTCACCTTTGGAGACAATAGAACTGACTAAGGGGGGGACACACCTTGCACTAGGTGCTCCCTTTGTCTTCCGCCGCACGACCAGGATCTATACCTGAAACACAAATTTATTATTAAATTAGTACTGGGCATTCTAGAAACACACACCCACATACACACACAAATACACACGCACCCACACACATACACACACACACACACACACACCCACGCGCACACGTAAACACACACATACTCACATACATACCCATACACACACACATACACACCCACACAACATTTACACACGTGCACACCAGTCCGGGTTGCGCACACACTAAACATCAGCATACTTCATTTTACACACTTCAACCGAGGTACCCTCTACATACCTCGCGTCTATTTTTTGAAACGTTCACTTGTATTTTAACTTATACGCATAATGAACCCTTTACGCACACCACCACGAGAGAAGCAGGGAGCAGCGCCAAGTGTCACGCCGTCGAGAACAAAGACGCTCACAAATGTGGCCGCTATTCGGAGGAGTCTGGAGACGGCTAGCGGCGGGCCTATCCCGCCGAAAGCCGCTCTCAAACTCGACTTTCCACTTCCGAAGGGGTCAGCGCTACCACGAACGCCACCAAAACTCAAGGCAACCGGGCCTAGGGCCACGTCAACCACGACCGTCACCGCCCACACCAGCACCACCATCGCCGCCGCCTCCGCCACCACCACCATAGCCGCCACCACGACCACTCCGGCTACTACCATCATCGCCGCAACCACCATGGTCACAGCTGAGGTACCACCTCAACCACCAGCACAGGAGGAGGAAATAGTGGAGGTACTCGCCTCACCTACCCCACCAGACCGCATAGCTAGGGCTAGGAAGTTAGTGGCGTGGGGCAAATCCTGCATTAATCAGACTAGGAACATGCGGACAGACCTTAAAACCGGCGCACTTGAGGCGTTAACAGATTTACTTAAATTATTTAAAGAGGAAACCACGACAGAGGCCCTCCAAATGCCAGAAGACAGAAAAAATACAGAAAAGGTGGTAAGGAGAATAAAAACAATGGAGGAGAAACTAAATGCACAAATAGAGAGGAATGCAAGGTACTTGAGGGAAAATGAGAGAAGAATGGAAGAGAGCAATAGGATTATGAGTGAGATGAAAGAAAAGGTAGAAGGGATGGATGTGAGAGTGAGAGAAAGGGAGAGTAAAGAGCGAATGACGTATGCAGGTGCAGTAGCGGGCCGAGGCGAACACCTGCCTCCGGCGAGGACCGCACTGCACTCGGTGGTGATTACGTCAAGAGATGAACAGGAAACGAGCGATGAGGTGATTGAAAGATTGAGGAAGGTAGCTAATGAGGATGAGGGATGGATACGAGTGGAGAAAATAAGAAAGGCGAAGGATAAAAGGGTTATAATAGGATATAGGACGGAAGAGGAGCGAAAGAGGGCAATGCAAAGGCTCGGAGATAGGGAGAGGGGCCTTTGCATCGAGGACATTAAAAACCGCGACCCTCTGCTAGTATTGTACGGAGTCCTTAAAGTCCATAAGGACGAAGATTTACTTGCAGCGATCAGGACTCGCAACCGCGAGATTTTCCGCGACCTGTCAAAGGAACAAGATCGCATCTCCGTGCAATACAGGCGGAACGCGAGAAATCCTCTGACGTGCCATGTGGTGAGGTGGCTCAGAGTCTCCCCGACGGTGTGGTCCCGTGCTCTGGACATGGGGAGGCTGCACATTGATCTGCAACCAGTTAGGGTCGCAGACCAATCGCCTCTGGTGCAGTGCTCCCTATGTTTAGGCTACGGGCATAGCAGGAAGTACTGCAAGAGTACGGAACCCACCTGCAGCCACTGTGGCGGCCTTCATTTGAAGGCCAAGTGCCCGGAGCTGCAGGTGGGAACGCAGCCTTCCTGCTGCAACTGTCGCAGGGAGGATCTGAGTAACACACGGCACGGAGCGATGACCAGCTCATGCCCGGTCAGAATGAGATGGGATGAAATAGCACGGGCAACCACTCAGTACTGCTAAGGGCGTCCCTGGCATTGTCGCCCCATACAGAATTGCGCAGGCAAACCTGAAGAAGAAGCAGGTGGCAACCCAAGACTTCTTACTCGAGGCCTCCAGGCGTAAGGTAGCTATAGCACTCGTGCAGGAGCCTTACGTGGGCAACGGGAGAAGAATGAAGGGACACCAGGGCGTTAGGGTCTTCCAGAACGCTGGACAAGGAGATGGGACTGCAAAGGCGGCCATTGTCGTGTTTGACTCGACACTGGACGTCATTCAGTACCCGCAACTCACCACCGACAATGTCGCAGTGGTGGGGATCCGGACCAGCGCCTGGACGATCACGCTGGTGTCCTTTTATTTCGAACCCACCGAGCCCATTGAGCCCTACCTGGAGACCTTGGGGAGAGTCCTGCGTACTTTGGGTCCACGATCTGTTATCTTCGGAGGGGATGCCAATGCGAAGAGTGCCTGGTGGGGTGGCACGTCCGAAGATCCCAGGGGCGTCATACTGAGTGGTGCCCTAGATGAATGGGACCTCCATGTCCTGAATAGTGGAGACATTCCGACTTTCGACACTGTGAGAGGTGTAACGAGGTACAGCAGCTACGTGGACGTCACGTTCTGTTCAAGTGACATGCTTCCGCGAGTCGACGCCTGGCGGGTTGACGAAACCCTCGCGCCTAGCTCGGATCACAACGGCATGGTATTCAACATAAATCTGGTAAAATCCTCGGGTTTCTCTGTAAAAAGAACCACTCGCAGGTATCACACAAAAAAGGCTGATTGGCCGAAGTTCGGCTTGCTAATGGCTGGTGCGCTCCATGACCGACAAACTGGTCTCCAGGATATTGCGAATACGCAGGAATTGGAGACCGTCATTGGAGCGTACACTAGCATCATAAGTGATACCTGCGAGGAGAGTATTCCCCGTATTAAAAATAGAGATGTTGTTACCATGCCGTGGTGGTCGGAGAGGCTCGCCGAGTTACGGAGGGCCGTCAACACCAAAAGGCGCCGGGTCCGGAATGCATGCCCAGTCCGGAGAGAGAGGGTAGTTATGCTGTACCTGGAGCAAAAGGAGATGTATGAAAGTGAAGTAAAAAAGGCACAGGTCGAGAGTTGGAAGGCCTTCTGCGGAAAGCAGGACAGGGAGGGAGTATGGGAGGGCATATATAGGGTAATAGGGAGGGCCACAGCGAGGGAAGAAGACCAGCCTCTAATTCATAACGGATCATACCTGGATTCTTGGGGTTCGGCCAACCTCCTCGCTCAAACCTTCTACCCAGAAGATAGAGTTGAGGAGGACAACGAGGGGCATCGTGTAATTAGAAAAAAGGCAGCGGAGGTAGATGAAGACGTCAGCAGCGAGGGTCATCATGGTGATGACCCACCTTTTACGCTCGACGAAATGCACGATGCTCTTCACAGGTTTAACCCCAAGAAAGCTCCGGGGGCGGATGGATTTACATCCGACATCTGCACACACGCCGTCAGGGCCGACCCCTTATACTTCCTGGAGCTGCTTAATCAGTGCCTCCGGCACGGCTACTTTCCTAAGATATGGAAGGAAGCCGTGGTGGTGGTGCTGAAGAAGCCAGGCAAGGACTCGTACACAGTTCCCAAGTCGTACAGACCAATCGGCCTGTTGCCCGTCTTGGGAAAGGTGTACGAGAGGATGCTGGTCGCCCGACTCAAGTTTCATCTTTTACCACGGATAAGTCCTCGCCAGTACGGCTTTATGCCCCAGAAGAGCACCGAAGACGCCCTCTATGACCTCATGGGGCACGTAGTGACTAAACTCGACGCAAAGAGGATAGTCACTATGGTGTCCTTGGATATAGAGGGCGCCTTCGATAGCGCCTGGTGGCCGGTCATCAAAGTACGACTGGCGGAGGAAGGGTGTCCGACAAACTTGAGGCGGGTGGTCAGCAGCTACCTTAGCGAAAGGAAGGTAAGGGTAAGGTACGCGGGCGAGGAGTGCAGCCGCTCTACGTACAAAGGCTGCGTCCAAGGCTCGATTGGAGGTCCCCTGCTGTGGAACTTGTTATTAGACCCATTGTTGAAAGGACTGGAAGGGATAAATGTGTACGTGCAGGCGTTCGCGGACGATGTGGTGTTGGTGTTCGACGGTGACTCGGCCTTAGAAATTGAGGGGCAGGCAAATGCCTCCCTCGCCTATGTGCGGGAGTGGGGCATCGACAATAAATTAAAGTTCGCGCCACATAAGACGTGCGCAATGCTGCTGACACGCCGACTTAAATTTGATGCCCCACGCCTGCGCATGGGCGGGGTGGACATACTTCTCTCTGATGAGATAAAGATTCTGGGACTCACTATCGACCACAAACTCACTTTTAACACCCACATTAAAAACATTTGCAGGAAAGCGATCGGCATCTATCACAAGCTTGCGAGGATGGCCCGGATCAGTTGGGGGTTGCACCCCGAGGTGATCCGGACGATCTACGTAGCTGCCGTGGAGCCGACGATATTGTGCGCCGCCAGTGCTTGGCACACAACGGCGAATAAGCTTGGCGTCCAAAAACAGCTGAACGTGGTGCAGCGCGGGTTCGCGCAAAAATTGTGTAAGGCCTACCGGACGGTCTCCCTGAACTCGGCACTGGTCCTGTCTGGCCTGCTCCCTCTGGACCTCAGAATTCATGAGGTGGCCTCATTGTATGAGGCCAAGAGAGGAGTGGTCCAGCCAGGACTTGAGAACTGGGAGGCTGAACGGATGGCCCGAGCAATTGAGGCTCCTCACCCCGCTATGCACACCGCCCTTGAGTTTGTGGACCTGGTAGACGAGGAACAAATTAGTAAATACGTCCACTTGGATGTACGTATATTTACGGACGGGAGCAAGATTGAGGGCCGGGTCGGTGCAGCGTTATCGTTTTGGAATAACGCGGCCGAAACCAAGGCCCTCAAACTTGCTCTCGCGCCGCATTGCACCGTCTACCAGGCCGAGCTCCTGGCGCTGTGCAGAGCGGCCAGTGAAATCCTCAGGCGTGGCGCGACCACGTTCGGCATCTTCTCCGACAGCAGAGCCGCGCTTCTGACGGTAGTTAACCGTCATGCCCTCCATCCCCTGGCGGTGGAAGCCCGATCAGCCATTCGACAAGGCATGGCCCAGGGTAAGGAAATCTCCTTATTCTGGGTCAAGGCCCACGCGGGGCTGGAGGGCAATGAGCGAGCCGACGTACTCGCCAAGGAGGCGGCTCTGAAGTTGAAGAAGGCACCGGACTACGGTTTGTATCCGATTTCATTCGTGAGGCGTGTCCTGCGTCAGCGCACGCTTCACGAGTGGAATGAGAGGTACAAAAAAGGTACGACCGCCTCCGTCACCAAGCTTTTCCTCCCTTGTGCAGTGGAGGCGTACAGTATCGTCCGCAAGATGCCGGTCGCTGGCACGAACACCCAACTGCTTACGGGGCACGGTGGGTTCGCAGAATACCTGCACCGTTTCAGGTGTAAGGCGAGCCCATCGTGCGCCTGCGACCCGGACGTACATGAAACCATCACGCACCTCATAATTGAATGCCCAATCCATGCCCGAGAACGTCTTGATTTTGAATTCAAAAACAACGTAAATTTAAACCACAATAATTTGTCTCAGATCCTAAAAGAACACAGAGACGTTTTTCTAAAATATGCCGGAAATATAATCAATACAGTACATAAGAGGAATGGAGGGAGATAAATATATATAGTCGATATTATAATTAATATGAGATTCATATATATAAAAATTGAAATAAGAAACGTCAATGTACAAGATGAAAATAGAAATTAAGATTATTGTTATAAGTAAAATAACCGTTGTTAAAATTAAGAATGGCAGTAGTAGTTAATGTCATTATTGTTATATTAGTTATTGTTATTAAGGTAGTATATAGTTGTCAAAATTGTCAAAAAAATAAATAAATTTAGAGAATAAAGTTTAGATAAGTTAGAATAAGAATCAAAATGTATAAAACAGAAATACTTTATATTGTTTAAATAAAGAAAGTAAACGCAATTACACCCCAATATCCCAACTCACAAGAATGAAAGGTCGAATGAAAGTGCGAGAGGAATAAAAGAAGAAATAGAATGTTACCTAGAGAACTGGAATGAAAGATGATTAAAATTAAAACGACGTATTCGCGGGCGGCGCCACGGAGCGTGCGGCGCCGTGCACTGGTTAATCACCATTTTCCAGTGCGGGGCGTCCATGCGCTCTGTGGCGTGGCCGGCGAATACGGGTGTAAGGTTAGTTCACAAAGGAATGAGCCCTGAGAGGGCTATAGCTCTATTAGTTAGCCTAGCTAAAGAACAGAAATTTGCGTCTAATAGGCTTTGCCGTTGGCAAAGGTGCGTTAAATAAAAAAAAAAAAAAAAAAAAAAAAAAAAAAAAAAAAAAAAAAAAAAAAAAAAAAAACCTAACCTAACCTAACCTAACCTAACCTAACCTAACCTAACCTAACCTAACCTAACCTAACCTAACCTAACCTAACCTAACCTAACCTAACCTAACCTAACCTAACCTAACCTAACCTAACCTAACCTAACCTAACCTAACCTAACCTAACCTAACCTAACCTAACCTAACCTAACCTAAC